>CM031241.1:401877273-401902273 GCA_018340775.1 Taxus wallichiana var. yunnanensis
AATACTGCCCTGAATTCCAAGGCGGCAGTAGGTAGGTGGATCCAAACAAGAAGAAGTGGAAAAGCATACTCCGCTTTCAAATTTCAGGGAACTATCGATAAATGTTGAGAGCTATTTTCCTATAAAATCATGGTCCTCCTAGAAACACCCTTTGTAAGTCTACATCATCTTGGAAGTAGAAGAGGAAACTATCCTCCCAAGTGCACGCACTTCCAACCTACAAATATGCTATGCACATAGGGAAAGGATGTTATGATGTATATGTATTGATGGAGATGCCGACATGTGGCACACATCCCCTTATCTTATTATATCATTCATTTATGATTTATTATGCTTAGGAGGTCGGCCTCAGTATTGGCCATAGGTTAGAATGGTATATATAGGGGTTAAAAGGTTGTAGTTAATCATCATATTGAGTATTGGAGTGTTATTGTATGGTTTGGAGGTTACCCCCTCGAAGTGGTATTGGAGGTTGCCCCCTCGAAGTGGAGAAGCTATTATATGAGCATATTGTCATCCTTTATCTATATTTTGGTGTTCTCTTGTGTTATTCATTTGTATATGTTCCGATTTATACAAGTAATATCCTTATAAGTGGTATCGTAGCAATGCGATTTCGCCAAAATAGGGTAAAAACCCTAATCTTTTGTAGAAGATACCACTTGATAAGAACCTTGCATATAATAAATCTATAAATTGTAGAAGATAACACAACACAAGAGATATGGGTGGGCCAAGATGCCCAAATATGCAGAATAATACCCTTAACGTAGGGCAACACCATATAATGCTCCTTAAGAAAGAAGTAACTCCACAATCTCCCAAGATGAGAATCCACTTCGAGGGGACACGTCCAATATACCTCTACCAAGTACAAGACTCAACTCATACATACCTCTCTCATAATGATACTCACATCCTTTAAATAGGATGGGTAACACCTAATCCCAATGTAGGTGACCCATTACCCAATATAATTAATTCCTATGTGAGCCTATATAACTAACTAAGGGGATGTGTGCCACATGCTCGGCATCTCCATCAACCCATATATATTATATTTTCATATCCCAAGGTATATAGCAGAATATACTCTTGGCCATGTCCACAAGATCCTATGAGATATCCAGATGTGGATCATCATCAAACCACGAAGGTATGATTTTTAGGGGTTTCGTAGTCACACCTCCAAACAAACGAAGCTCAAGATTTGGCCAAAGCAAGGGGAGATGATGACTAAGCAAGGAGCATCATTTTCTATAAGGAGCAACAAGCAGCAAGCAACAACAAGAAATTATTTTATGATTAATCATAAGGAGAGCAGCCAAAAACGTTGGATGGTAAATTCTTGTATTATACGAGCTATGCACTTTGGAGTGGTGGAGGAGTGCTTTCTCTAAGTGGGACATGGGGTGGGCTTGGGTCCTTAATGTTTGTCGAGTGATCTACATTTGGAGTGCATCCTATGTTTTTGCATGGTCCATATGGAGAAGTACGACCCCTACCTCAAGGTGTCCACATTGCTACTTATTGAAAGCATCCAATGAACTCAATGGGAATTGAAAGCATCAAGGTATTATTAATGAAATATAAATATATGCATATCTCATTGATAAAATAGAAACATCCATTAATTTTTATTTTTAATTAGTTTTGTTTGATTTCTTTTTTAGATTTATTTGATTTCTTGTTTAGTTATATTTTATTGATTTTGATTTGTAATTGGTTTTGATTACTTTTGTTTGATTTTTACAAATAAAGAATGGATATTAAACTATATGTATTTGATTTGGGATTTTGTAAGAAAGGTGAAATTAGAAGATTGACCTTACAATTACGGAAGTTGGATGTTGGAAATGGAAGTCATTTTCTACAAACCGCAAGTTTGCATAGTGATTCATTTCTATCATTTTCTTCATATTTTTTAAATTGTTATTTGAAATTCTATTTTAATATTCTCATAAACTTTAATGATGTTTATGGATCTTCAAATTGATTAGTGTAACATTATTTTTTTGGGAAAAATGAATATGTGAAAAACTATGAAATTGATTAGTCCAATCTATTATCTTTAATTAAATAAAAGTCATATAACTATGAGAAAATATTACAAAGAACACTAACATCCATATAAAATTTAACTCAATTTATGTATTTTGTAATAGTTATTATAAAAATAAATTTAACGTGCATATTAGATTTTAAACACCAAATGACATCTATATACTTTTCTAACTGCCAAGAAATTTTACTATGGCATGTAACATTGAACATAAAAATCCAACATTGATCCATGTTGCCTTGTGAATGAAACCAGTCCTTGTAGTTATAAGGCGTATGTACGATGTGGTTAGGTTACATGTATTGTAAAACCTAAGGAATGATGATTCACCCTTGGTACATTACGTTTTGGTGGGCCAAACTTTTTAAATATATCATTACCCCTCAAACACATTATATTTTGTTTCATATATTAAACATTCACGATTAATAATATTTTCAAAATTAATTCTGCTCTAGGATTTATTTGCTTGTTATTGTGTTCATAAATATTATTTTTTTCATTTTTATAGATCATCAGTCTATATTTTTTCCATTCATCAATTTCCAAATTGTGTTACCACTCTCTAAGATCATGTTTAGGTCCAAACGTGCTTTAAAAACACAATTATTTTATTTATATATACCTACTACTTCTTTCCTTCACGAATTACATGGATAGAATTGACAAGATATCTACTACTTTAGCCTTAAGTACATCAAATATTAAATTAAGAAAACAAGAAATATCTTTCCAACCCAAACATTTCATTATACACTTTTATGGTTTTATTAGTAACAATCCCTCATTGTAAATCGTAGAGAGTAATTTACACTCAATGAAAATAAGTATCATATGCAATTTGAGTCTAAAATTTTCAATCAATAGATAAAATCTACATATCACTCAAATGTCCAATAGCTAGATGGGCTTAATTATCAATGCTTGCCCACGCATTACATGTTCTTGCAATTACTTGAGCTTATAACTCAAAAGGACTAACCAAGCTTACATATTAAATCCACTAACAAAAGTTACATTCCAAAGTGTGATTTATTTACTTTTAATTGAAATTTTAGAGTCGTAGAAAAAGGCCCCAAATTAAAGTACATATTACTAAACTATTAAGTTGAAGATTCACAAAGAGTAAGAAAAATAACCATTTTACTGTAATTTGTGTAGCTCTTATATCACGTTTAAACATTAGCTAAGAAAACTCCAAATACCTCTAGACCGAGCCTATGTACCTAAGACTTGAACCCATGATTTAAACTTTATTGTGCCCATAAAGTATCATTCATGTTCTTTTTTTGTAGAAACTATATGGGGCACTTTATTTTTCTTCACGATGCAATGGAATTTTGACAAAGGTAACAATGTAATGTGTTGTTAGTGGGACCCAAACAAATAACACATTACATTAATACATTTTTCTATAAAAACTAACAATGGAGGAACATATACTAATGACAAGTAACAAAAAATACTTTTAAGTGTGCATCTCCAATAATATAAAGTTGCAAATTATAAATAGACTATTTTTTCCACAATCTCTTGTTAGAATGGTTGAGTGTCAACATGGATCTTATCTTAGACATGGTCATGTGTAAGTCAAAGTTAGTGCACTCTTTTCTAAGTTTTCATTTACTATCTCCTTCAATGTTCTAATTATAATAAGATAATGCATGACCTTCAATGTTCTAATTTTAATTAGGTAATACATGACACTCTTCAATGGATTGAAAGTTTGATCAAACAACTTGACAAAATTCAATTCTATATTTCTCATATTGGATAAGAAAATGAAATAATTTTATAATATTGGATTATAATATTTTTCATAGATTTGACTTTTTTTAATTTTGTATTATTTTAATAAGTAAACCTCCTCTTTAAAAGGATGCACATGTAGTTGTTTCTTCTATATTTTTGAAATACATTTTTAATATAAAATATTTAAATTGCTATTGACCTAAAAATTGTCATATTGAGTTGATCCTTGTTAAAATGGAAGGTCCCTAATGAAATAATAATGGGGTAAGACTTAATAATTTAGATAATATTCACAAATTAACAACTCTCCATTATATTTTTACTCTACGCTTTTATCAAAGAAAAGAAAAAGTAAAAGTAAAGAAACCATTCATACCATAACAATACACAAGTTTTGGATTAACCTAATTATTAAACATTGCACATTTCAAACATGAATTTCTTCATAATAACCTCATGAAGGTATAATATATAGTAAAATATGTCATATATATAAGTTGATAACATAAAATGCTTTCCATTTTTCCCTTATGTATACAATCACTAACTCTTTTTAAACCAATAAGGAAAATGATTACAAGTAAATATGCATGAAGCACAAATTTTTAAGGGAAATATAGACATGAAATTTGCAACAAATAAAATTGTGAATGAATATGTGCAAACCGCAACATCAAATGACCACTACACATTCTAAATCCGAATGACTCGAATAATCCAAACTTGAAATAAAACGGTAACACTTTGCCAACTTCTACGCAGGTAGCGACTTATGGTGTGGGAAAAGAAATATATTATGTGAAACATTAAAGTTTCCCGCAAAAACCCCATGGCCTACATGTCATTTAAATTTATTTATTATTTCAAATGTAAAGAAAATATAAATTCGACTATTTCTATATTAAAATGGAAGGTAAGATAATGACATTAAGTTATGAGAAATTCCACTTATTGTTGGAGGGCTTTGCAGGAAAGACATCATCATCTGCACAAAATCCAAACCATATACAAATGTACAAAAAAATTAGATTTGAGTGCTTCTATATTAAAAATGGAAGCTAAGGTAATAACAATAAGCTAAGAGAAATTCCACTGATTGCTAGAGGGCGTTGCGGAAAGACATCATCATCTGCACGAAATACAAGTCATATATTTAATCTATCCTTTATGGAAAAATCCCCATGAGTCAAATTTGACATCTTTTTGGAAAATCAAATGTGATTATGTATATAATACAATTGTATACCTACAGGAGGCCCTATGACTTCATTGTTAAAATTGTCGATGTCAGAGTCAAAATCAGGATTGAGCATTGCAAGTTTGATCTAGATAATTTTGTGATGTTACGCACCTTACTAGATCTGAGAAACTCCAAAAGCTTCATCACTCATGCAGTTTATCTCATCACACCTGCACATTTAACGAGATTTAGGCTCCATGTTCAGAGGTCAGGGAGGAGGTGCCTGTGATTTATTAGCTTCTTTCTGCCTGTCAAAATGGCACCACTCCCCTGTCCCCGCAACCTTGTTTTCTTTCTCGACAGTCAACTATCTCATATACCTCGCCAATTGCCTTGTCATCCATCTGTAAAACATGAATGGATCCACTGGATCCGTACCTCAATGCATGTATGTAGTATATATTTGGGTCATTGATCTCCTGTCATCACCAACAGATCAGAACCAGGGATTACGCAACAAGGACAATAGTGCAGCAACATGCATACACGAAAAGATGAAGAAAAACATCGTCATAATCATAACTGAAGCGTACATAAGTCTATAGAAGACATGGATGGCCAAGATTTGTGCAATGGTTGTCCCTGTGTACATCCTACATCCCAACCATTGATGGATGTACTGCAGGTAACTGCATTTGGCTGTAAAAATTCCTATTGGCATAAATATTGAAAAGAATAAAATATTGGTGCGTTGCACTGAACTTTCCACTGGTTATTTATTAGTGCTAGATTTTGCAAGATGTTTTGGCGTTTTTTAAGTCATTTTAGATGTCAAATACAATCACTTTTGAAATATGAAAGTCATGTTCAATAGGTAAATATTTAATTTAAATATTAAAATGATATGTATATTCAAAATTTGACCATCATACATATATATAAGAAAGTTAATAAGTTGAATATTATATGTAAACAATATAATTTTAAATTTGTGAGATTCATGATAAATAGTATTAATGAAAATGAAAATTTTGGAATGTAAATAAAATTAAAATAATAGAATTCTTTTAATATTTTATTAATAAAATATAAACATTTATCAACCATCAAGACTTTGTTGTTATTTGCTTGTTATTGTGTTCGTAAATATTATCGTTTTCATTTTTATGGATCATCACTGCTATCTTTTTTTCCATTTGTCAATTTTTAATCTATGTTACCTCTCTCTAAGATCATGTTTAGATCCAAAGATGCTTTAAAATCACAACTTTTCATTTTATATATACCTATTATTTCTTTTCTTCACAAATTCCACAGATAGAATTGGCAAGAAATCCACCGCTTTATCCTTGAGTACTAAGTACATCAAATATTAAATTAAGAAAACAAGCAAGCTCTTTCAAACCCCTAACATTTTACGGTACACTTTAATGGTTTTCTTAGGAACAATCCTCGGTTGTAAATTAGAGTAATTTGCACTCAATGATGATAGAAATCATATGCAATTTCAGGTGTAAATTTTTCAGTCAACACATAAAATCTATGTATCACGCATATGTCCAATAGCTAGAAGTTCTTAATTATCAATGCTTGTCCATGCATCACATGTTTTTATGATTACTTGAGCTTATAAATAAAAAGGACTAACCAAGCTTACATATTAAATTGACTAACCAAGCTTGCATACCTAAGTTAGATTAATTTTCTTTTAATGAAAATTTTAGAGTCTCGTAAAAGGCCCCAAATTATAAGTCCATATTACTAAACTATTACACTCAAGATTTAAAAACAAGAAGAAAACTAACCATTTTCCATAAGTTTGGTAGTTCTTATATCATGTTTAAACATTAGCTAAGAAAACTCCGGATACCCCTAGACTAGTCCTATCTACCTAGGACTCGAACCCATTATTTGCAATTTATTGTGTCCATAGATTATCATTCATGTGCATAGTTTTTAGAAGCTATATGGGGAACTTTATTTTTCTTCAACACAAATAAATTTTGATAAAGGTAACAATGCAATGTGTTGTTAGCAGCCCAAACAAATAACACATTACATTAATACCTTTTTTCAAAGGTGAAAACTAACAATGAAGGAACATATACTAATAACAACTAATGAAAAATTGTTTTTAAGCAGCATCCCAAATAATATAAAACTGCATTATAAATAGAATATGTTTTCCACAATCTCTTATTAGAATGGTTGAGTGTCAACATGGATCTTCTCTTAGAAGTGGGCATGTGTAAGTCAAAGTAATTGCACTCTTTTCCAAGTTTTAACTAACTACCTCCTTCGATGATCTAATTATAATCAAGTAATGAATGACCTCCTTCAATGTTCTAATTATAATCGTAATACATGACATTTCAATGGATCAAAAGTTTGATCAAACAACTTGGAAAAATTCAATTCTAGACTTCTCATATCACTTTAAATAATGTTGATCCGAATAAGAAAATTAAGTACCTTTATAATATTGGATTATAATATTCTTCATAGATTCGACTCTTTTTAATTTCGTATTAGTTTAATAAGTAAACCTCCTCTTTAAAAGGATGCACATATAGTTGTTTCTTCTATATTTTTAAAATACATTTTCAATATAACATATTTAAATTGATATTGACCTAAGAAGTGTTGTATTGAGTTGAGCCTTATTAAAATGGAAGGTCCCTAATGTAATAATAATGGAATAAGACTTAATAATTTAAATAATGATCACAAATTAACAACTCTTCATAATATTTTTAGTCTACAATTTTTTTCAAAGCAAAATAAAAGAAAAATTAAAGAATCCATTCATACAAAAACAATACATAAGTTATGGATGAACTTAATTATTATACATTGCACATTTCAAATGTGAATTTCCCCCACTAACATCGTGAATGTATAATAAATAATAAAAATATGCCGAACTCATAAATGAACATTATTCTATCAATTGATATATATACATACATACATATGTATATGTATATGTATATGTATATAACATAAAATTCTTGGCATTGTTCCCTTATCTACAAGATTGGCTAACTCTTTTTGAACTAATAAGGAAAATTATTAAAAATAAATATGCATGAAACACAAATTTTTAAGGGAAATATAAAGATGAAATTTGCAACAAATAAAATAGTGAATAAATATGTGCAAACCACGACATCAAATGATCTACACATTCTAAAGTTGGAATGGCTTTGAATAATCTAAACTTTAAATGAAATGGTGCCAAGCAGTACTCAACTTCTATGTGGGGAAGTGACTTATGGCATGGGAAAAGAAATATATTATGTACAACATTGAATTCACCCACAAAAAGCCCATGGCCTACATGTCATTTAAATTTATTTATTATTTCAAAAGTAGAGAAAATATAAATTTGAGTGTTTCTATATTAATATGGAAGGTAAGGTAATGGCATTAGGTTAGAATAAATTCCACTAATTCTTTGGAGGGATTTGCGGTAAAGACATCATCATCTACACAAAATCCAAGCCATATACTTAGTGTATCCTTTATGGAAAATTCCACATGATTCAAATTTGACATGTTTTTGGAAAATTAAATGTGATTATGTATATAATACTATCAGATACTGTGGCTATGACTTTGGTGCTAAAATTGTCAATATTAGAGTCAAAATCGGGATTGATCATTACAAGCTTAATCTACGTAAAAATTGTGCAATAGATAATTTTTCCCACCAGTTGCAAAGAACATGGGAAATAATGTTAACTAGTCCACCATTAATAATTTTCTTTTGGTCTCAACAAATGTACAGTGAAAAAATATCATCAGTAAAAACAAAGGATTAATTTAATTTTTTTATGCCGAAGGCATTCCCCCAATGGGAAAGGTCCTTTCGGATGTTTCTGCAACTATGTTAAATTTGACCTCTGTTTGGACATTTTTTCAATGCGATTAATTTTGACGGTTATTTAGATGTTTTCGAATTTCTGGCTATTTTTAACAGTTACTTTTCCTTTTTTGTTATGTTTAGATTTGTTTTTTCATGCATGTTGAATACGGGTTTATTGTTTAATATTTTTACTATTTATTTGAAGAATGTCTTGTTGGGTTTTTTTATGTCAATGGATTTCAATGTAGTTATTACTTAATGTGGTTAGATGCCATCTATATTTGTTATTTTTGTGAATGCTACCATGTTTCCATGTATATTTTGACCGATAATAAAACCCAAACTAAAAACCATTTGGTAAAATGCATTTTTTTATCTAAATGTATTGGACATATAAAAGGCAATCCAAAATTGCATGTCTCTATTGACATGGGTGAATTGTGAGTTGTAGATTGAAATTCCAAGCAACATCGAGCTTTGTAAAAGAAACAAATAGCTCAACCCTACTAACATCAACCGCTTTGGTATGATATTTTTGTTCTCTCTATAGAACCCATCATCAAAGAAAGGATTGAAGCCAATACTTTCCCAAATAGACTATTGACATCTTACTTTTCCTTCTCAAAACTAGACCATCTATTTTAGCTTTTTCTAGATTGTGCGAACTAGATGCGATCTCTTGGATGGCGCTGGTGGTAGGATATGCATAGAAAGGGTGTATTGACGAGGCCTGTATCTGTTTAGGGAAATGTCTTATGTGTCTTTTCGAGGAGGCATTGGTATTTTATAGGAAAATGCATCTGACATGCATGAAACCCAACCAGTTCACCTTTGCATGTGGGTTTATCTACATGTTCTAACTAACCTCTCTCGAAGAGGGTGTGGCAATTCATACTCAAGTACTAAGGAGAATATTTTAGTGTAATCTTCTCGTTACAAATTCCCTCATAGATATCTATGAAAAATATGGGAGTACAGAGATTACACATGATGTGTTTGAAAAAATGTCAAAATACACTTTTCTTTATTTCCTTTGTGTCATAAATATATACACTTATCACTATTGTAGCATTTTGCTTTACGATAATGAACATTCCTCCACATGTACTTAGCATATTACCAAATAACGTAATGTGGAAATCCATACTCAAGTAATAAGTAGCATATTTCAGTGTAATCTTATGGTTACAAATGCCCTCGTAGGTATGTATGCAAAATGTGGGAGTACATAGATTGCACGTGATGTGTTTGAAAAAATGTTTGATCCACTTTTCTTTATTTCCTTTGTGTCATGAATCTATACACTTATCATTATTGAACCGTTTTGCTTTACGATATTGAACATTCCTCCACATGTACTTAGCATGTTACTGTAAAGAATGTAATGTGGCAATTCATACTCAAGTAATAAGTATTAGATTTCGCCTAATCATCTGTTACAAATGCCCTCGTACCTATGTATGCAAAATGTGGGAGTACAGAGATCGCACCCAATTTGTTTGAAAAAATGTTTGATCCACTTTTCTTTATTTTCTTTGCGTCATGAATCTATACCCTTATCGTTATTCAAGTTTTTTGCTTTATGATAATGAACAGTCCTCCACATGTATTTAGCATGTTACTTGTAAAGAATATAATTTCTTGGGGTCCTTTTCTCGCCTTGATTTCAATGCTTTTCCATTTATTTACTTTTCTTGGTGTCACTTCTTTGTTGTCTCCTTATTTTATTTTATTTTGTTCATTTGTTGTTTGTCTACACTCTTCATTACTACGCTTTTTATTAAATACTCTTTGTTTTTACTTAGTTTGCATGCATATAAAATCTCATGAGGTTTGGTTTTCTTTGTAGACATCCTTATTATAATTACAGGATATTTTAGGCTCTCTTATCTCTCTCGTTCCCTCCAAGTTTTGGTTGTGTTTCACATTGCATTATAAAGTATGATTGATGCCGCAGCTTTTCGTAAATGCTCTCTTGTTTCTAGAAATATTGGTGCACTGCTATTTTTACTTGTTGTATCCCTATGTTGCATGTCTTTCAATTAGGTCCATGATGATATTTCTAAAAACTATTTCCTCCTCTTGTGTATCAATCTTTAAATTAAGACTATGCACATCTTGACCTTCAAAATCAAACATGCCAAGTCTATATTTTTGCCATTACCATTGATAATAAGATTAAGGTTCGATCCTCCAATATTTTCTATATCTCATAAATTGGGAAGCTTTGGGACAAGCATCATCATATGTTGTTTGAATGGCAAGCTAACTTCCAAGGCAAAGTTTTGGAATCTTTTTTTGAAATAAAATTTAGTATCAACAATAGCCTCCGGAAGAACAAAACCATATTGCCAATGATGGAAAACAATTTTTTGTCATTGAACAATGTCCTAGACATATGTTTGATTACGACATGAAAATCGCTATATATGCAATAATTTTTTATTACCTCCCTACAATGTTGTGGTCATCCGCTACGTTTTAAGCATCATTTTTGAGTTGTTCACAGATGGTTGGTATCTCTCACAACAAATTCTCTTTAAAATTAACTCAGGGTAATGTACCAAACCCAACATATTCAAAGGTATGTGAACATCTCATGCCACATATAAAAAAATTCTAAGAGAAATAAATGCTCATAATGTAACTTCAAATCCTAAATACTAGAGGAGGCAAACTTTGTTGGTGTGTGTATTTTCCACATCATTAGGTGAGTCATCTCACTTAGGTGAGATCGTAGGTCCATGTGTCATTTAGGGGTCATTATCGAGATTCCCTTACGCATCGATTGCATCGAAGACGTCGACGCCAACACGCTCAAGGTGTCATATGCGTCATCGGAGTTACACTTCTATTTTGGGAATGTAACTTCCCCTCTCTACTCGAGTTGTCATGATTGCAGCACTAGGGGTTACTCAAAGACCTCCTATATGTACATGTCTTTTGATCTATGAGATAGATGAGAGTTTTATTGCTTAACCAGTTCTCGCGCCATGTTTCAAATCTTTGCATGCACGTTCGGTTGATGTTCGCTCCTCTCGAGATCTCTTCACATTGTTGTTCACACGTCCATTGATGTGCATGTCATCCCTCATGATCCTCGCTTTGCAGGTTTTAAACCCTCTTTCATGGTATCAGAGTGGATCTTGTGGATCCGTGCACTCATCGGTGTTTCTGTGCATGTTTTCCAACTTCCGGCGTGATATTCGATTTTCGTTGCGTGTGTCGTAATGGATATTCCGTTTGTGTGTTCAGTGCATTGATTCGGGGTTTCATACCTCGGTTTGGTTTTCAGGTGTTTCGTGGCTTCATTTTTGGGGTTTAATGGTTTTGTATCTTTGCATGTATTTTTGGAGTGTTTTCAGTTTCAGATCTGAGCTCTAGAAGTGTTGGTTTTACTGGGTTTATAGTGGTGTTGGACTTGGACTTCATAGCTCGTGCATAGTTGCATCCTACACCCTTGGAACTCCAGCGCGTGCTTATCTTCACCATTTGGCTCGGCCTTCTATTTTGATGCTCGGCTCTACGTGGTTAGGTTCTGCATTGCATTTGCTTCGTTGCTGCACTCAAACCTCTCTGCCATCGCATTAGCTCTTTGGCTCGCTTGTTGTTGACTCATGCATGGTTCGTGGTCTCACCGTTTCAGCATTAGACAACTCACTGGTTGTTGCATTGCTGCTTGGTCTGGTTTGCGTGGATAGACTTGTGCTTCACTCCATCAACTCTCTCACGGGCTCCATTTGCATTGGATTCCTGTTAGTCTGTTGTGGCATCCACTGGTGTGTTTGGATCATTCCACAACCCTGTCACAAGCTCCTACAACGAATCTGTTTTTTTATTGGAAAAACATTTTTTGAATCACCTAGGATCTTCAGCACGTGGATCACTGCCTGCAGCACCTCCAAAGAACCTCCCACACACCGTTTCTCCTCTCCTACAGCATGGCCATTTTGTTTTGCATTGGAAAAAACTTTTTTACCTGCTCAGCATTGGAAAATGTTTTTTTACTCTACCCTGCGTTTTTTGGAGTCTTCCTGCTGCTCCTTGGTGTAACCATCTCCTCCAGTAAGCACACAACCCTGGCATTTCTAGCCTCCAACATGGTGTTTCTAGCCTCCAACCTGCATTGAAAAATGTTTTTGAATTCTGTAAAAAAAACGTTTTTGAAGCCTGCAGCCCTGTGCACGTGGCTCTCTCCCTTCTCTGTGTGGAATCTAGTCACTGCAGCCCACTTTTGGTCTACTTCCAGCCTTGGGCGGTTACAATCTGTCCACTCCAACACGTGGATTTGGAGAATACTTAGTAGATTTCACACACCCCATCCAACAAAGACGTGGACCCTTCTTTCAAACTTGTCAACAACAGTACCTTGGCCTTCCAACGTGGGCCCCTCCTCTTCATCACCTTCCTTTTTAATGTTTTAGGGTGATTAAAAACAAAACATTCATTATGGCATGTAATAAGTTTTAGACTGTTGTTTTTGGCTTGTATTTAATACCCTCCTATGCTTGTCGAAGACGGAGGGCGAGGTCCGGGGTTGGCAGGAGGCTAATCCCCCTCGCAGTCAAAACAAACCCCTACTAAAATTCTATGTCGTTTCCAACGAGTACCCACACGATACCCTTTGCACCCATCTCGTGTACTTTTTTAATGCGTTTGCAAAGATCTAGTGTTTTTTTCATCAAGCGGAATCGCTTTTAATGCCATAACTTTTGACTCGCTGCTCATTTTTGAGCACTTCCTTGGTCAAAGTTGCATGATTTTTTGCACTTTACGTGATGGCATTACCAATTTTGTAAATGCACTACTTTATAAAGTGCCGCATTCTGGGGGTTGACTGTACTCTTGGGCTTTCACATGCGCAGATGCATTATTAGCCGAGTTCGATGTCTTGCTTTTGTGCATCTTGCATTCTGCATCATGGAGAGTGCTCTTTCCAAACTTGAGCATCATAGGATCACCTTACAGCCTCCGCCACTTCTCACCGGGAGAGAGACCTATTCAGCCTGGCGTGCTTCCATGGAACGTTACTTCACTCACGAGGGTCTTTCACCCTTCTTGCTTGGGCTAGTTCCTGCACCCACTAATCATCGTCATCTAGAGGACTTTCTTGACACTTGTGACCATGTCTTTGGTCACATGATGATGCATGTCTTTCTTCATTCTCTCTCGGTTTCACGTGGCGTACTCGTATCCACCTCACCGTGTCTAGAGCATTCTTCAGTCCCTCTATGGAGACCCTTCACATACTGCCACCATTGTTGCTACTGCTAATTCAGTTGTCTCCTCCATTTCTTCATGTGATGACAGTTCCACTGACACAAGCTCGCTTGGTTCTACTTCTGATGACGAGGATTGTGCACCCTATTATGATGTCGAGAGTACTATAGAGGACTCTTCTCCTCTTTCTCTCACTATTCCAGAGAGTGTTGACACTTCCCACATCTCATCAGATATCAAGCAAGATCATACAATCATCACACCCACCTCTTTTCCACCTTCAATGTGTGAGGCCCCTTCCACTCCTCTACCTTCATTAGATGACTCATACCTATCTGACATCGCTCTTCTGTTTGTTGAGCCCCCTCATTGGGATGAGTATCTACCTGACCTTAGTCATCTTTTCACAGAGTACACTTGTGATGCACTATAGGTTCCTCATCCATCTATAAGTGTTTCAGAGGATTTCATCATCTTTGTTGTTGGGAGTGCCCCTTTCGGGAATCATGTCACTTCCACATTTCCAGAGACCTTCATTGATCCACCCTCAGCTGTGGATCCCTTTTTTGTTGTGGAGGATGTTTTGTTCCCTTCACATCACTTGGACATCCTTTCTGTGGGTGTTCCTCTTTTTCACTCTGACAGTACTACGCACGTGGCATTACCTTCGGTTCTTTGGCACTGACTCGCTAGACCTATGTCACACTTTTGTGCACCAGACTCAAAGTTCTTCGTGTTGCTGCCTTCAGTTTCCTTTTTGGAGTGGGCGGACTTCCAGCACGTCATTTATGTCCTTCCTAAGGGCAGGCACATAGTTCATTGTGGGTGGCTCTTCTTCAGTCCAGAGGCAGATGATCTCGTCATCGACATTCTTCTGGGAGACTTCCTAGAGCTACAGAGTTCATATCCGTCCATGGCATCTTCTGCATTCCTCTCGTCTCCCTCTTCTTCTCTCTTCTTCTTCTTCTTTCTGAGAGATTGCCTCTTTGTACATGGGTACCTTTTCAGGCTCGTCTATGGCCAGGACCCATTTTTGACATCTTTCTTAGATTAGAGAGTGTTTTTTTCTCTTGTGGTGGATGTTTTTCCCATTGGGTTTTCCTTCACTGCTTGGGACCTTTTTCTTGTGCATGGGTACCTCATCAGGCTTTGTGCCGGGACCCATTTCTCATTTCTGACTTGCCACCTCATCCTAAGTTACGATGAAGGGGGGGTGTTGGTGTGTGTATTTTCCACATCATTAGGTGAGTCATCTCACTTAGGTGAGATCATAGGTCCATGTGTCATTTAGGGGTCATTATGAGATTCCCTTACGCGTCAGTGCGTTAGTGCATCATATGCGTCATTGGGAGTTACACTTCTATTCTGGGAATGTAACTCCCCCTCTCTACTCAAGTTGTCATGATTGCAGCACTGGGGGTTACTCAACACCTCCTATATGTACACGTCTTTTGATCTATGAGATAGAGGAGAGTTTTATGGCTTAACCAGGTTTTGCCTGTGTTTCAAATCTTTGCATGCACATTCGGTTGATGCTCGCTCCTCCGAGATCTTTTCACGCTATCGTTCGCACATCCATTGATGTGTACGTCATCCCTCGTGATCCTCACTTGTGGGTTTTAAACCCTCTTTCAAAATTTTGGTATTAGCATACAAAATCAAAGAAATATACTCATTCTCTATATTGCAAATAAAACCTTTCATTTACCAAATCTCACAGTTGCTTTTTGGTAGTGAATTCAAGTCACCCATGCCACAACTATCGGGTAGATTTGAGCCCACTCACTTTCTATTTTGGAGAACAACGAGGATAATCATAGGGAATCTAAACTAAAAAAATTGCAAAAATTAGTTGCAAGATTTTTTTTTTTTTAAATCTTTGCTAATTACGTCGAAGGTGTTCCCCCTATGGGAAAGGCCCTTCCTTCGTTTTGGTAACTATGTTAAATTTGACGATATGTTTCGGACATTTTTTCAAGGCATTTTTGTTTGACGACCGCTTGGACATTTTCGCTTTTTCCATGTTTTCATGTTCAACCATCATGCGAGAATGAAGACAAATGATCCCGAGGCGATGAATCAATCGTGGCACTACCTGCTTTGGTTTCCCGCTTCATATATTTGCAAGGATTTGGTGGATTTGATATGATGAGGGACCGGGGTAGGAAAAAGGTTTCGTTGTAGAATATATTTGTACTCGTATTTGAATATCGTCCCCATCCTTGGAGAACCACATCTCCAAGTAAGTATGCTTTTTGTCATTTTTTGGTCGGTCTGTGGTTTTTGGGCTATAATTTCTTTTTCTTTCATTCATTCTTTATAGAACTTATTTATAAATTTATAAATGTGAATTTTAAAATTTCCTCTCGTAGAAAATTTCAAGACCAACATTTCAAATTCCAATTTTGAAATACGACCATCTTTGGTGAGGATAAGCATTTGCAAATTCTCCGACTCAATACACTTCATACCAAACTCCACTTTAAGGCTTGTAATTGTAGCCTTCAATTGGGACACTTCAATATCAATCTCAATGTTCTCCGGCTCCATTTATTCACGCCCGCCATTCCTTCCCTTAGTAACTATTGCATGTTGCCTAAAAAATTCTTCAACAATATATTTACCACAAAAATGTAAACTCAAATATTTACGGTTAAAGCGCAGTTCAACTATGATTTTAATTCTCAAGCCATGCATAAATAAATTCAAATTAGTTAAAATTTTCATAGAAGACTGTAGTCGAATCTTTTAAGTTGGAACTAAATTTAAAGTATACCTTTTTTGAATAGCTTTTTTTCTTTGAACGGACATTCCCCACCTTGCATGCCCGTTGTGGCTTCCAACAATTTCCTCGGATTGTGATTTATTAGCTTCTTTATGCCCATAAAAATGGTGTCACTCCCTTTTATGGTCCCCGCAACCCCATTTTATTTCTCGACGCTCAACTATCCCATCTTCCTCACCAATTTTTGTGTCATCCATCTCTAAAACATGAAATGTCTTCGTATCTCAATACATGTATGTAGCAGATATTTGGGTCATTGATCTCTTGTCATCAATAACAGGTCAGAACGTGAGATCACACAACAAAGACAATAATAGTGCAGCAACATGTATAAACGAAAAGATGAAGAACATTTTGGTCATAATCATAACTAAAGCGTACATATATGGGACACATGGATGGACAAGATTTGTGCAATGGTCGTCCCTGCGTACGGCATAAATATGGTCGAGAAAAAATATTGGTGTGTCGAGAAAAGATTTGTGCAATGGTCGTCCCTGCGTACGGCATAATAATGGTCGTCTCTACACATTGAAAGGGATTTCCAAATCTATTGGGGATCTACTGGTCATCGATTCAACGACTCTCACCAAGAAAAGGTTGGTCTCTGCGAGAATGTGTGTGAATGTTCAACCAAGGAAAATCTACATGCCCTCATCCGCCTCTGCTCTAGCCATAGGATGGTGGAACAGGAAATTTTTTATGAACACTCCCATGTTTTTTGTGGTAAATGTAGATCTGTTGGTCACAACGATGGCTGTTACTCTGGATCGACCTCAAAATGGAGGTTGAAGGCTCTTATCATGATGGGGTTGGTGAGGATCCAAAGGGCGGTGCATTGCAAACTAGTGAGATGGGGCTTGTTAGGGATGGTTTAGAGGTGGGTGGACCTTCTCCCTATTTTCTTCAATGACCCTAGGAGGGGGTCCATTCCTGGTGCTCTGGATGGCGGCAAGAAGGCTTTACGTGTGGCTGATCTGGGGATTGTACTGGCTTGCAGGACAAATCAACCTTTCTCTTATGTTACAGGTAACAAGACGGGGATGCATTTTAGCCTAGGGCGAGACCTGGAGCCTAGATTCAACAAAACTAGGAGCCAGCGTTTTATTATATGTTTGAGTCAAAAACAGTCCACTGATATGGATAACGAGGTTGAGGCAGAGGACACAAAAGACTATGTTGAGGAGGTGGATAATAGTGAACCCAATGGGACAGAGGATGAGGATTCTTCTTCCAAGTCCGAGTCAGAGGTTGAGGTGCTTGTTACGTCTCCTCCCGCTCTTTCAATTTGGACTGAGGATTCTTTCAAAGAAGATCGGTGGAAATTTTATGCGAAAAATGCGGATAGTCTGAGGAGAAACATTCTTACTGGGAGTATCGAAATTTTTCTTGACATTGAAAAAAAAGCTAATAGTTATTTCTTTGAGACATGTGGGGTTTTAAATCTAAATAAACTTGAAGTGTTGGATTTCTAGCAAGGCTCACACTATAATAGTTATATCTTTGAGACCTTTGGCGCCCAAAACCATGTTGAACTCATTAAGAACGCTTTTGAGGATGAGGGTTGGTGCCATGTTGATTCCAGAAAATCAAAAAGATCCTCTCCTCCTCCTTCTGGGAAGAGTTAGCTTTCTCTTCCTCTAATGGGTCTCAGTTCCCTGTAGGTGTTTTCCTCTGGTAGTCTGGTACTCTTCATGTATTGGTCAAGTTTTTTTGGCTGGTATGCTTTGGGAATTCATTTCTCCCTAGGGGTTTTCCTGTGTGGTTTCTTTGAGTTATCTCTCTCTTGTTGTTCCTTGTTGTCTCACTCTTGTGCCTTCATGCCTATATTTCAGTTGTACACGGTTCATGATCCCTTCAAAATTTTTTTTTTACCCAATCTAATAAAAACTATAATTTAAAATTTGTGAAATTCGTGATAAATAATGTAAATGAAAATGGAAACTTTGGATTGTAAACAAAATTAAAATAATAGAATTATTTTAATAGCTATTAATGAAATATAAAAAAATCATATTTCATTGATAAAATAGAAACATTTGTTAACTTCGATTTTTAATTAAGTGTGTTCGATTCTTTTAGTTTTATTTGATTTCTTGTTTAGCTTTATTTTATCAATTTTGATTTAAAATTGAATTTATTTTATTTGTTTAATTTCTTTAAAATAAATATTGGATAGTCGAATAGACACATTGGATCTGGGATTTTGCAAGAAAGGTGAAATTTGAAGATTAAACATGTAAGCTTGGAAATTGGAAATTGGAAGTTGTAACTCATTTCTACATAATTGCAAGTTTACACCAAAGTGATTTTAAGTGGTTCATTTCTATTAATTTTTCAATATTTTCTTTTGAATTGTAATTTGAAATTATATTATAATATTCTCATAATCTTTAATGATGTTTATGGATCTTCAAATTAATTAATGCAACATTAATTTTTATAGAAAAAATGAATTTTTGAAAAATTATGAAATTGAATAGTCCAATCTATTATCCAACATTAAATGAAAGTCACATAACTCGGGAGTATTACAAAGAACAAAACATTCATATAAAATTTAGCTCAACTTATCTATTATGTAAAAGTTATTATAAAAACACATTTGAAGTGCCTATTAAATTTTGAACGTCAAATGACATCCATATAATTTTCTAGACCGTCAACTAATTTTATTATGAATGTTGTAACATTGAACGTCAAAATCCAACATTGCCAGTTAACACCCCACCGAACACCAAAGGCATGGAAAAGATTTGAAAATAATAGTTTATATTTTAGTCTCATTGACTCTCAAATTCGTGGTTCTAAGTCTCCAACTTCGGGTTATGTCTATTATTTATGGTATAGAATAATGACTATGCTACTTGAGTCGAATGTCCTCCATATTCTAATAATAGTAATCACACATGAGTGGTGCAATGGGGATGTCAAAAGGGAGAGACGTTAAACAAGTTGAATTTGAAGCGGACACTACCTCTGGATTTCACAAGGGGGTTTGTAACACCCACATTTTTACGCACCCAAAATCACACTCAGAACTTCATTAATCACTTAGTAAAAATTATGGAATTTTTTTTTTTAAAGTTTCAAGTGCAAGAGTGGATATTTACCTTAGCTCATGTTCACCTAGGTACTTTATTTACCTTTATTGTATTTATCGTCACCCACTTATGTGTGTGGATATTTCTAATTATTTATTTAGATATTAGCGGGATATTATCTAGTTCTTAGGTATAGTTCTTTATTTGATCTATGGTATTGACTGCTTTCTTTCCTTGATCTATGATATTGACTAGATCCATGATGTCTAGTTATCTCATAAATCTATGGTCTTGACTAGTAATTTCCTTGATTTATGGCTTGATCTACGACCTTGACTAGTTCTTAGATTGTTATTCATTGCCTATATAAGCAAGGCCCATTCTCATTGATTTCATTGAGTTCCATAATAATATATAATATTGCTTCACATTTGTTTGCAAAGGTTTATGTAAAGTTATTCTTGCGAATTACTTTCATCTTATTAATCATGGTGTTTAATTAGCATCTATATTCTTGGCTTGGTACAATCTGGTTATCGTTACTTTTAAAGCAAGGTTAATATATTTTATTTACTTTTAAATAATTCCCGTCTAAGAATCTCTACACACCCTTAGAGTAGTTGGAACCAATTTAATAATTAAATATTATTAATTAATTCACAAAATCATTATGGAGGAAAAATTTCTTCCTAAGTTCCATTAATTTTATTTAAATATTGACTAAATTAATTTTGTTTATTTTATCCACTTAGATTCCTCTTAAATTCATTAAGAGTCATTTCCTAAGTTGACTTTAAATTTACTTCCCTAAATAATTAATAGCCATGCCCCTCATTTATTTATTTAACTATACATTTACTTTTAATTATTTTAACCACCTTTAATAAATCATCTAGAATACCCATGCACAATATCTATTTATTTAACTCGGTTTTGAGTGTCTTATTTTGAAAAAGTGCATTTTTATTGCTCTTTCCATTAGAAATATTTATTTTTAAGAATCGAATTATAATTATAAAGTGTCATATTGTAACACGCACTCATTAGAAAGTGTCAAAATATGGGGGCTCTTGTTGCATTGTTTGGGGGTCTTGTTGCATTACTTGGTTCTTGCATTTCCTTTGGTGATTTTATGAGGATGGTGTCTACTTCTACATTAGATCATGTTGAGCCATTAACAACACATAATTACCACACATGGAAACAAATAATGGAAACAATAATCAAGCGGAAAGGGTTATGGGCTTTAACTTCTTCGTAATAACCACTATTCACTAGAGAATATGAGAAATTTCAGTACCAATGCAAATTTGATGAGTGTATGGGTTTGATAGGAACTTATATGTAAGTGACAGTCTTTTGTTTAATTTTTGAAAAATGTGACTCTCCTTTCAAATATGGGAGAAATTAGAGAATTTATTTGGTAAGGTGGATCATATGAGAGCCATGCAAACTTGACATTGAGATCACCTCTCTTAATCCTAAATATTTTTCAATAATTATAGACTATCTTACCAAGTTCAAGCATTTTTGACACAAATTGAAGGGGAGTGGAAGAGATAAGAAAGATGAAGAATGCGTTTACTTGATTCTATCCAAGTTGAGAGGACCATTTCAAATATTTTCTTCAACATTTTTCTCTAGCATGGATGTCTTAGGTGACAATTCAAAATGTCTGACTTAGAAATACTTTGTGAAAGACTTACTAGGAAGAATTCAAATTGTCTCACTTTGAGTCTTCCACCTCTCAAAAGGAATTAGTTGCATCTAATCTAAAGGGAAACAGAAAACTAAAAAGTAAAACCAGATTTACCCCTTCTCCATCTCAAAATGATCATAAACCTAAAGAAAACAACTCTAAACCCAAGGAGTCTTCTAAATCCAAGAAAATTCTAGCTTTTCATGCTCTTTTTGTGGGGGTAGTGGTCATGAATAACATAGGTATTATAAGCGAGTGCAAGCCTTATAGGATGTAATCAAGAAACATGAAATTTCTATCTCCACTCCACCTCCTTCTAATCAGCATGGCAAAGCACTTAATTTTGTTGGGAGATCTTAGTCACCACTTGAGACAATTTGGGTTATAGATTTTGATGCTTTTCATCACATGACTTCTTCCAAGGAGTCCTTTTTTTCTCTAGGTTTGAGTTCTACTTCCAAAATTAAGGTTGGATATTATTCCTTTCTTTCTATTGAGGGAAAAGGTGATATACAACTTAATGGTGGCAATATTCAAGATGCACTATACGTTCCTAACATCACTACAAATTTGCTTTCTGTATCAAATTTTTCATTCGTTAAGGGAAAACATTAACTTTTACACCACATGGGGAAGAAGTAAGAACTTTGTTGGAGCCTTATTCAATTGTTTCTCATGGTATTGTTAATCATAGTTCTATAATATATCACTTTGAGGGTTTTGATGACACTTATTTTATAGGGACATGATTGGTTTCTCATGTAGATTCGTAGAGTAAGATTTGTCATGAAAGATTTGGACATCTTAATTATAGATATTTGAAGGAGTTGAGCACTCATGGTATGATAGATGGTCTTCCTAGAGTTTCTTGTCCTTAGGGAATTTTTTTGGCTATGCATTAGGGAAACAATACCAAGATCCATTTCCTAAGAATTTTTCTAAGAGAGATTCTTCACCACTTAAACTTGTGCATAGTGACTTGATGGTTTTTTCTACCCCCTCTTTCAATGGAGCTAAGTATGCACTTACCTTTATTGATAATTTTTCGATGAGTAATTGGGTTTATTTTCCCAATTACAAAAGTGATGTTTTTCACACTTCAAATTTTTCAAGGCTTTGATCAAGAAACAATATTTGAGTTGGATAAATAACCTTTACATTGATAATGGGGGATTAATTCAGCAATGAGTTTTTGATTTTTGGAAACTCAAGACATTATTCACCAACATTATGTTTCTTATACTCCACATGTAATGGCTTAGCAGAGCGAAGAATTGAAATTTGAAGGAAATGGATAATTGTATGATGCATTCTAGACATTTACCTCCTATATATTGGGCGAAGCATTTAATTGTGCTAACTACATTCGGAATCACACACCACATAGAGCACTTGATAATTTGACTCCAGAGGAAGCTTGATCCAATACTAAGCTAGATGTCTCATTTTTTTGAGTCTTTAGGAGCCACGTATGGCACTTTTTGCCAAAGAAGAAAAGGAAAGATTTGGATAAGAAGAGTAAACCCTTGATCTTTGTAGGGTATTGTGAGGACATGACAACTTATCAACTTTTAGATCCTAATACTCATGATGTTCTTTTTCGAACACATTTTCAGTTTGATGAGTGCTTCACTCCTCGTGATTCTTCATCTTCTACCATGCCTCCTTCTTCATCTTCTCATATTGAGGATTATTTCTTTGAGGAGGTTGATGAGAAGCTTATAAATGTCATTGAGGATCATATTCTCACTTATGTTGTCAAAATGCTTAAGTGGGCTTGTGCTAAAATTTCTGAGGTAAACACCTTTCATACAAGATCTTCCACCCACTAGGAATCATCACACACATTCTACAGGTTTTGGAAATTTTGTATCGTGAAGTTTCGAGGATCCACGCCTTTTCCAAAGGCTCATGGGATACATGAGTTGGATGATGCGATGGCTATTGAGTATTCTTCTTTGATAAAGAATCATAGTTGGGATTTGGTCTCTCTTCTAAAGGAAGAAAGATGATTAGGTATAAGTGGGTATACCAAACCAAATACACGATTTGATGTGTCTATTGACAAGTATAAGAACCATCTTGTTGTAAAAAAATTTCACAAATTGAAGATATTGATTACTCTACGACTTTTACCCCATTGCCAAGATGGATTTTATACACCTTGTACTTGTTATTATACATCACAGGGGTGTCCCGTATACCGAGATGGACATGAAGAGTGTCTTTTTACATGGAGTTTTATAAGAGGAAATATACATGGAGTAATCGGTTGGATTTTATCAAGATTATTCTCTTGTTTCTAGGCTCAAGGTCTCTCTACGGTCTCAAACAAGCCCCTCGAGCTTGGTATGAGAAGATGGATTCTTTTCTTCTATCTACTAGTTCTATTTTTTTTCCACTCTTATCATACATAAAATGTATCTCCAACATGTTGGTGAGGATATTGTGATACTTTTATTGTATGTTTGATTTGTTACTTACTAAAAACTCTTCTTCCCACATTCGGACTATTCAGAGGGCTCTTTCTACATAGTTTGACGTGATAGATCTTGGGTTATTGTATTACTTCCTTGGTTTACATATTTCTCATAAAGATTCGGGATTCATTTAAGTCAGCAAAAGTACACCCGTGGTCTTCTTCGGTGCTTTGATATGGCTCATTGCAAGCTAATTCCATCTCCTTTTCAAGTATGGGGTTACTCTTACTCCACATGTAACACACCACTTTTTGATCCTACATCAGATAGGTAGTTAGTTTGGAGTCTCATATACTTGACTCATACTCACCCCGATATTTCATTTAGGTAGGTCTTGTATATCGGTTTGCACATTCTCCTCATAGTAGTCACCGACAGCTACTAAAAGGATTTTGTGCTATTTACACAACACTTCCCACTTTGGCATACACTACGCTAGGGGTTCTACTCGTTGGTTGGGTATACAAATTCATATTAAGGGTTCTCTTTATGATGGGAATTCCACTTCACTATCTTTTTGTCTTGGTTCTTCTCCAATTGCTTGGGTGTTGCAAAAAGAAACAGGCTATTGCACTTTCATCTTCATAGGCAGAGTACAAGGTAGCGATTCTGAAAGTCAAAGATTCTTTAGCTTTGATAGTTACTGACAGAGTTTGGATTTCCATAGGATTCACCGATTGTACTTTGGTGTGACAAAAAAAGTACAATTCACATTTCTCACAACCCATTTGAACACTAGTGGACCAAGCATATTCGAGACACATCCACTTCATTTGTCAAAGCACATTCAAGATGGATTTTTTTACTTAGGGTACATTCCGCTCAAAAGTTGAGGTTGCAGAGACATCTTTACAAATCATTTTGCATTACCTTGCTACATTGATTTTTATGGAATGCTTGGGGTTTC